>JAMKCH010079093.1:0-12500 GCA_023653785.1 Ophioderma brevispina | reverse complement strand
GTGCAAACTTGCACTGTGACCTGGAACATCCTAGCTGTGAATCATAGCAAAGCCCCTGCAAAGACGTCTCCATAGACCTGCTGGTGTTAGGGCGGGTGGACACTGTTGAAGGTGCAATGCGTAGGTCGAGAATTATTAGATTGTGGACTCCATCACTACCGTGTTGGCCACCCACTGATTGGTTAAACCTGGAGCTTAACATAAAGGGCCCACAACTATCCATCAATAATACCCCAATATCTCGAGGCAACCCAACTGTGTATCATCCTAAATTGGAAATCAATGTTCAATCCCCAGCCATGCATTTTGAGCTTGCTGTGCGAACAATGTGGCAGTATTTGAACAACTCCTGTGTCCTGTGGGGGTAGCACGCAAGTACACTACTGCGTAGGTAAAATGCAGGAAGTTCAAGTATGTATTGAAGTAATTTGGCGCCTCTGTTTGTTGGCACTCCAAACTAATGACCCATTCTCAGTTAAAGAGAGTGAAATAATTTTCGTTCACCGCCCCAACGACTCACACTTCTCTAAAAATTGTAGCAAAATCTACAAATTCACTGTTAATAATTTTTAACTCATAACTGTGGTAAGTTCTCTCCCAATTCACCACAAACTGAAGACAATGGATTTAAGAATGTGAAGGTCTATCGAAATCATCAAATGGTTGTACTGAAGGGACCCAATTATGTCAGGAAGCTGTTACTCACACCAGAAGCAATAACGGTCACCAAATTGCGTTTGTACTAATCCCTAAATTGAAAGCGCTGCAACCACTCTTGGTATTGAAAGGTGTTACAAATTATTCCAATTGACATAATTCCCGCAATAAACTGAATGGCTAGTACCTTGAATAGAATGCCTGCAGTGCTAATAAAATTTTATTAGATTATTACCTGGTGTGAAACCGATTGTGGCCAAGCTATATTGCATATTGCTATTTGAGAGGTACCCCAGATTATTGAACAATTGGCCACCATGTTCCTGATTTGAGGCAATGACTATGACTGGAGGCAACCGATACATGCACGGGTTCAAACCGGCGAATTTTGAGTACTAACATTAACTTGTTCACTTAGAGTTAGAACGCGCAGTTTGGTACACCGTTCCTGAAAACTGCATATACTACTACTACGGTGTTCAACACTAGCAACTCACCGGGCGGCGGCTTAGCGGAACAGCCAGGGTCCAGCCAGTAAAAGATCATCAACACTTCGTCCACCACCTGCATCAAAATGGGCGCTGCCATTCCTGTCTGTGCTTCCTCCGATGCGGCGATTTGGTCAGTGTTTCTAGATGATATTCTCTATATTGCTTGAGCTACGGCCCTGGTTGTGACAACCCGAACTAGCGGCTTAGCGTAGAACTGGATGCGACTTCCCGACCCCGCAGACGCCCGCGAATTAGCAGGAGGATGAGTAATAGTACGTTACCAAGTTTGGAAGAACTGTAGCGCGTCCAACCTCGACCCGTCTCGGTCTCCAGTTGGATGGAACCCACTACTATCGAACCCATCCCAGGACGAGTATGTAATTTTTGATAAATCAAACCACTAATAAACACACTGTAACTGCCGACAAAATCGGTAAAATTTCAGAATTCACGGAAAGGCCAATACGATTGTTTCAAAACTAAGGTTGAACAAGAACAAAACGGAAGAGGGAAAAAGTTTGGTAATTAGACCAAGCCTAGAAGGCGCGTCTTTTACTCCCCGGGTGCAAATAGCTAGAGACCGTTTCCAAGAACCTTGCGTGACCTTCAATGGATATCAACAACCTGATTGGGCTAATGAAGCAAAAGGATGCGGCACAAAGTGGTTTCCAAGCTAACAGAAACCTGGCAACGTGAAAGGGGTATCAGAAAACATTTCCAAGGTGGTCTAGAATCATTTTATATTGTATTGCGTTGCGCAATAAACTTTATTACAATTCTAGTCAATATTAAGTTCCTTTTTGGAGCACCTGAATATATTTTTCAAGACGACGGGTGCCCCCTAGAACGACACTAATATCCGCAGTACAATATTCAAAGTGTTACCTTTACGGATAACTTGGATAAGCAAGCGATTTGCTGATCCGAAACATCGACACAATTCATCACCTTCCTATTTTGGGTATTTTGTTTACTGTAATGGTTGTTCCGAGTAAACAATGTGTAATGCGTATTAAACATATGTTAGTACTTTTTTTCATGATTCTGTAAAATCTAGTACGTGCGTATCAAAATTCGCGACTTGAGATCCAACAAAATCCAGATTTTAAACCTGATGTGTGTGCATCATGACCTGTACAGTTTGACCTCAAATGGCAACATTATTTATCTTTATTACCACCAGTACAAAAAATCGGCTGTTGAGTGTTTTTCGATTTTCTCCCTTCTCTCTTAGCGCTGCTAAACCCTTTAAGTCCTTCCCTGTCGCAAATGCCAACTTTTAGTACGATAACTGGAATCATTTTTTATTTCCACCAAAAAACTGAAGCTCTTCTGCGATTCAGGAAAACAGCAGACAATAGCTTGTAGCATCAGCTCCTGTGGTATCTCTAATATTAATTGATCCTGACACTATTTGCCCTGCTCTTACGAAACCCGATAAAGTCGGAAAATTTTCATTTTTGAGATAAGCCAGATTTGGGAATGCTGGGAAACCAGCTTTTACCACATGATTTTTCTTCAACAATGTACGCCAATTGATCTTTCTTTTGTCCATCAAAAAATCCATACATTTTGCCTTTGAAATTTCTTTTGTTTTCTTTTGATGTTTTTAACACAATTTTATTGATCTCTTTTTCTTAGTACTCTGGCGACTTGTCCTGGTCAGCGACAAGGGTGATTCAAAAAAGTCCAACCAAATGAGGGAATTTTTACCGAAGACACCTTATGGATTTCGCACGCTTAATACACGAAATAGATACTCTATTTACTCACTTTTCACATAAATTTTTAATTTTTTTTGAAATCGATCAGGACATTGAAACACTACGTCCTTTTGTAAGATCCATTTTCAGGTCCGAACAAATTGCACACCGGCTGTACACATGGGACTCATTACTACGCAGCGAGAGGGCTTCAAAATAGATGATTGACGTTATTGCTTCTTTGGCGCGGTTTTCAAATACTAAGCAGGACATGTGTTGAATGATAATTACATTACTAAGATTACATGGAATTGCACGATATCTGTATATTCAACATTTTTATGCTTTAAATCGGCTCTTTTCATAGGCTTATACATGTATTTTTCGGAAGTAGGAGTTTTAGTAGTATGGGAATCAACAAGTTGAAAGACATGCTGCCAATTTGCATCAGTGCAAAAATTGATTTCATTAAATATGATTTTTGATATCTGGTAGTCATCTTAATTGTCTTAAATTACCTCTTGAGGTAAGCAGGCATTTTCATTTGGGAGGGATGCAAGGCGGGGGAAAACAATATAATTTTTTTGGGGGCATCCACTAAAACCTATTTTGCATAGGTGAACACGGTAAATTATTAATATTATTAATTTAATACTTTCCTGATCTGTATTTGGGGCCAGTAGAAGCAAGGATTTTGAATTGGGGGAAACACCCCCTTACTTACCCTCCAACCATTCACCCAATGGTTTACGCTACTGGTCTTACCAAAATGTGTTATTTCATGGAGGATATGCTGCAAAACCCAAAGATGTGAAACGCAAAACCTAGAATACTCTTTGGGTTACCCTTGCAGTGAAAACTTGTCAGTCTGTCACATCGGGTTAACTTTCACTTTCGCAACTGTAACTTTTGAAAGCGTGAATCAATTTTATAGCCGTATTTTTTATATGAATGCTAACAAAACAAAGAATGTTACTACGAAGACAACATTTTGAAAGCACAGAGGGTTGTTCATGAAAAATCGTTCAATTTGGTGTACTTTTTTTTACTCACCCTGTATGTACTGCACCAAGAATCTTACCATTTCGCAGATCAAAATTCTAACAAAACTGGTTCAAATTTTCTAGGATCTATCTGTATTGTTTAAAATCTAAAAATAGCTTTACAACATTCTTTACATCTAGCCAATCTGATCACACAGGTGATGATATCATTTATGATTGTATTATGACATCCTTGGAACCACCTATTTGCGATCTGTAACTTTGCAGAAAACTTGAAAATACACCCATGCTATCTATGTATAGCTCATCTAGCATGATCGCTAAACATAAAACCGCTTACCTTATTAAGGGATTCCATCTTTGTTGCTTGATGGACTGTTCTCTGTGAGAAAAATTGTTACTCAAGTAAAAATAGAGAGAAATAAAAATAATATTTAATCACAAAATAGAGAAACTTACAAACATCCTTAAATTATCTCAGACTGGCACCAAATAAAAGCCCAATACAGAACAACGTCACAATTTCACTGCAGCAAAAAGTTAAAAGATTAAGAAAAGACCTCAATGAATGAAAAGTAGATTTTTACCGTTTACAGCTTTGTTAATTAAAATCCCGATTTTAATCAGGAACAACATCACTATTTCAAGACATACATAGTCATTTACAGAAGGCACTCCGAGTTTGGTTGTCAATTTAATTTTTAATTTTTTTTTATTGATGTTGCAACGAGATAAACGATATTATTTATCGTAAGGTATACAGATGCACTAAGTTTCATATCGACGGAAATAATGTTTCCTCGAAAAAACAGTATGAAAATTTCCCTGAGTGTCATAATCTGGTGCACGTAGTGGTCGAAAGTAGCTGTCAAAATCAGTAACGTTGACAAATCAGTAACGGCAATGTTGTGAACATTGACCTTAGTTTTCTGAATAAAAAAACAAAAATAATTGAAGAATTATCCACAAGATTGTCAGTTGCAAAATCATCTGTAGTTATTTCAGATACGAGTAAATCCACATTTAGTAGTCTTAAGTGCCATTGGTACCTTAAACAACGGGAACAATCCACTCTGCAGGGACTGTAACAAAATGCCATTTCGTTTTAACATAAAACTGTGTCCATCTTCCGAATGAAATAGCACCAGGCAAAATTGGCGAACCTATTTTTTAACGCTGCAATTCATTTGCCCATTGTTAAAAATCGTTACTCCTCACACCGCTGGGTTCCGCGGGAACGTCATTTGAGGGCGAATGCATTTTTCATCTTTGCGTGAAGCTACAAACCGAATTTGTGCAAGAGGGGGGCAAATGTCCCAGTTCCATTAAAAAGGACGCATATATTACAATGGATTATGTAGAATATCATCAGCCACACATTAAAAAATTGTAGGGTTTATCATTTCCGTTGACCTTAAAATTATATCAAACCCTGTGTTAACCTAAGCCATGGCATGCTAACTATAAATTGGAAACATTATTGAATTACAGGACCCTAACCAGCCGCCGGTCCACCACCCACTCATTTTGAGGAGAGCGTCATAAAATCTCAGCAGCCAATACCTCGAAAAGATAATTGATAATTGTTGAGCTTAAAAAAGACGGCGACAAGAGAGGCCAATCAGTATTTGGGACAAAATCAAGATAAAGTGTTCAATCTACTCGAGGGAAAACATGCCTGTGTAAAGTTTTAACCTGGTCGTATTTGATATTAAAAAGCATATTAGTAAAGAGCAGCAAATGTTAAGATTTTGCAGACGTACAGTCAAACGGGGTTAGTTCTGGTAAAACATATAAGCATTTGATACTTTGTTTTAGCACTCTAAACATAAGGAAGAATAAAGGGGGAAAATGGCACATTAACAGAAAATCATTTGTGAAGTGAAATAATAAAATAACCTAAAATGTTCCACGAGTTAGTTATTAGTTGCTCTTCATTTATTGATCATGCAAAAAATAAAAATCTTATTGAAAACATTGTCTTCGAACCATTGAACGATGTAATTCCCTGTGTTTAGTTATTTTTATCACATAAACCTTTAGATAACGTAGACATGAGTATCCGACAAAAACTACATGCAAATATAAATCACCACAAAATAGAGAACCAATTTCCTTATTATCAGCCCGTCATTAATTTCTCAATGCAAAATAAGTACAAATTGGTCTTTTGAATGACCACCATATAACTTTATCTTTCATAAGATGTGAAAAAGAATGATAGGCAGATGTCAGAGTGAATTTCACTCCACTGTTTACTCTGTTTGCGAGTGTGAGATGTTACTCCGTTTGGAGTGATCGCTGCAATTACCTGTGATTGAAAATCCTGGCATGCACTCCAAAAGAATGAATTACAATTAAAAAGATACGCATCAAAATCAAATGTAGCTGTCATTGTTTCTCGAGTCGATCATAAATTGACATCAATTAAATTAAGTCCTGACAGGAAGATTATCTGAGTACAGTTCATCATGACAAGAAAAATTACCATGAACAGATTAGATTTGTCCCAAAATGAGATCTAAAGGCCGAACACCATGAGGAACTTGAGATCTTAGAAGTCTAAACGGGTCACTAAAAAACCTTCTCGTCGTCATGTAATATATCTGCACATCTAGCTAGCTAGTAGGACATTGAGGTTGTGATGGATCTTACGTGGCGTCCGAGTTTACCAAATTGACGTTAATTCATTATTTAGTCATTTCATGGTCCGTTCATTGCGAGAGGGTGAGATGCATCAATTAATTTGTCGGACCTTTTCCCTCCTTATTCCTGCAGTGGCATAAAAGTACATGTACATGCATTATGGATTTGGTTAAATGCTTGATATGAACTTTTCAAGTGTTTTGCGGCATTGAAATACTTAACGTAAACCTGTAATACTCCCTGTTTTTATGTATTAGTATTATATAGATATGTATCACTAAGTTCCTTTTCGGTGAACTGACTTCCAACCTAACGATCACCGCAAAAAAAAAAGAGGTAGCGTTATTTTTTGTTAGATATAGGGCATTCCCCCCAAAAGCACAAGGCAGGGGTCCAGACCTCCGTGATTTTTGGACAACGTGAAAAAAAAATGCAGTAATGCGTATATATACTCTGAGTTTCACGGCCTACCCTTACTTACGATCACCGGGGATCCGATCTTCAGACGGATGATGTCTAATAATCTTGTCTTCAAAACCAAAAGAATGTATGTATCTATATACTGTATGGTATTTATTTGTTATACTTGTATTTATTATTATTTGTATTGTATCTGTAAATAATACTGTTACTTGATGTTATATACGCCCCTCTTCTGTAGTGGTTGAGCACAATTTAAATTGCTTGAATATTTAAAGGAAAGTAAATGCCAATGAAGACATATTCATATGGGTGGGACTATCTGTCATATCTTTCGCATGGGTATTGCAAGCAGAATGTGGGCCAACATTACCATGAAATATAGTCAATGAATAGTGAACTGACAAAATATGCATTACATAGAACTTGTATTTGGATTTCATGAATAACGCAATTTATGATAACAAATAAACTAAAGAACATTACATAATAAGGGTGGAACTTTATTACCCCCCCCCAGCACAACCCACCCGCCCACCCCCCACCAAAAAAAAAATGTTTCAAGTCCCCCCCCCCCCCCCCCCCCCCCCCCCCCCCCCCCCTCCCGGCATTATTCTATTTGGCCTTAGATCGTAATAATTGTTTGCGTATATTTCTTTAATAATTATTTATTTGTATCTGCATTGGATAAGTTTTAGAATTTTTAATTTACAATAGGTATATATGTTAATTAAACTCTTCATGCGGGTCATCAGCCAAAATGCGGTTTTTTTTATACCAACATTTCCGAGGAGATTAGCGATAGAATCTTAATGCCTTATATGGGACGGAATAGTAAGCGTACCTGCTAGCTTGAATACTCTCCATTAAGGCGTAAGGCTCAAACTGTAGGCTTTGTTATGCATTAGGGCAGCATTTTAAATCGAAAAAAAGTTTCATTTTCCATTAGGAGTCCCAGCTCTAAATGTAAGATTTATCCTTCATTTGCTTGGAATATTCATTATGTTAACACAGACTAAATTTCAATTAACATTCGGGCCGCCCAGGCTTTAATTGCGACCTTTGTTTTTGCATCAGGACCAGATGGTCGCTCAAATAGCAGTTTTAGTTCAACATTGGGAAAATTGTTGTATTCATTCTGCATTGGGCAGGTTATTTGCTCACATTTGCAGGCTATCATTTGCAGACAATGAGCTGAAACTGTAGATCTCAATTCTTTGGGCAGAATGTTTAGTTCACTTCGTATAGGCAATTTATTACGTATGTACATTTAGTGCATTAGTACATACACGTGTACATACTGGTCTTTCCAGTAAATCTCGCTGAAAGCAATCTATTTGTTGACCTACGTTATTCCAACGATATGTGTGTGCTTAGAACACAAAATGTTATCTTTGAAAATCTTTCTCTAGTGATGACACACACACACACACCACATTTTGATGTGTTCCGTATAAAATACCCATGCAAAGCTGAGAGCCCTGGCATTTGCGATGTTGTTTAAAGTACGCAAGTATCATTACAAGGAATATACTTGCTCAAATTGTCCAAGGTTCCTTGTTTAGCTTGGCGCCGTGGAATACAAACTGCATGTAGACATATTTATGTATGTTCCAGTGGTATTTTCTGTGCCTAGAACATAAAGCATAAAGCACTGGATAGCTCTGATATGATTCTTTACGCCCAAAATAGGTGTAGAGAAGGGTTTTTGTGATTGTCCGATTGATTTGATTGACTATTTGGCTATCTAAATGAGGAATTAACTTCGCAAAACCTAAATATTGAGCAGATACAGGGAATCAGCATATACTGGTTTAGTATGAAATTAAGGACAGTTGGTGAGTACATTGTACCATAAAATGAAGCTTTTTTTAGGGTGGTGGGTGGATGAGATAGGTGTTGGGTAGGTGGGTGGGTGGGTGATGGGCGATTGGGTGATTTGTAGGTGCGTGTGGTAGGTAGGGAGGTAGGGTGGTAGGGTTATCGGCGGTGGTAGGTAGTCGGTAGTTCGGTCGGTAGGGGGTCCGTTCGGATGGAAAGGCAGGCAGGCAGGCAGGAAGCCAGGTCTTTGGAAAGGTCAGTTTTAATAGTGTAGTTTAAAACGCAATCTCTGAATTACGTCACTCATGTGTTTCTCTATACTTTCGAAATACAAGGACACTTTGAAGTTTTTGAAGTAATATAAACAATCACTCTTTCAAAGTATGGTCAATGTAAGTATTCCAGGATTGCGACGATCACCGTGTGGACTCCAAAAGAACAAAAAACCATTTCACAGTAGACCTTTAATATGTTTGAATCTAGTAAAGCGCACCCCTCCTTCCATAATAAAACTAAATTCTATTGGACAAGTAAGGTTCCTATGACCAGGAATTGCCATCGTTAATTATGATAAAGATCGTGAAAAATGTTTATCATTTTCCTTGTAACGCTTCATTTTTATTATCTTTTTTCCTTCTTCTATGAAAAAAATAAAGCCAAAAACTGGTCTACCCGTTCGATCTGACGAGCATCTGCAAACGAAACACAATCTATTGTGATTGGCCGTGTCCCAGTACGGGAATGATGATTCCAAGGAGATTGCCATGTAGTGACAAATACACCAGTCAAGCGGAAGCTAATTGTACCATCTCGTCACACTTACCGGTGTGTTGCAACTGTAACGCAATTCACTTCTACTCAATAGAACATTTGCTATGAGAATGTCTTTGACCATCTATATCCTCTTGAACAGAGTTCATAATGCAGTCAGATATATTTTGATATAAGTTGCTGGTCACTGTCTAGGTTTATTATTGTCAATATAATTACAGGGTAACATTGTAAATCTTTGTAAATCGCATAATTACTAGCATGGTTGGCGCCATTAGTAAACTGCAATAAATACCGAGAATATTCTAACTATTTTGTAATTGTATTACTTAGGCGGGAATAAATAAAGCGGGGATAATTTAATCTATTAACCATGATCGTGTACATTATTGTATCTTACTGTCCAGTAGTAATTTCCTTGCTTCTCTTAAAATCAAAACCATTTAAGGTTATATTGCCATCAGAGCAGCGTAATCTTGGAAATCATCTATCATTGTCAGGAGAAATCTCCCTTGGTCCCGACCGCACGCTCAGTGAATATCACGGGTGTTCTGCGGGTATAAAATGGCTACGACCGAATGCCTTTAGAAATTTACTCTCTGCTTAGGTGTGATACGGTGGTTAATGTTCTTTTTTTACGGTATTTAGATTATAGATATTTTCATCGCCCAGAGCATACTTTATTTAGGTACAGTCTATCTATCTATCTCTATGTCCTCACAATAACCAGTATGGTGGATATTTTCAACTCAACAATCAAGAGTTTTCACCCTATTCTTCGAGAATCTGCTGGTCGAGAAATTCATGTGATGACTGTCTGACGTCTGAACATAGGACCCACGGTTTAATGTACCCCATGAAACAATGTGTCCTTGGAGGCACATTAAACCGCCTGCCGGTGTAAAGAAACTGAGTGTCCCCCATGAGAGTGTCCTAGCTACCATAGCAACATGGACGGAATAAACCGTGACCTTGTAGACGAGGCCATTTGGGCACAGTGCTGAAACAAATGATGCACACAGCACTCAATGGAGAACACAATAGAGAGATGTGTGGTAGGACACTCAGTCACACGGACACTGTATTATATGAAACCGGTCTAAAATGTCTTTATCCATTACAAAAATATATATTCCAATTTCAGAGCTTCTACTAGAGCTACCTCTTTGAACAAGCCGGACTCCAATTTATAGGTAGTATAGGGGTAATCTGGTAGCTTGGTAGCTCAATCCATTTTTTGTCTGTTTTAATCCAGAGCGGATTAATTCTTATTCCAGACTCAGAGTTCTAATGCTATTAATTGTCACAAGTATCAGCATCTGTAATGTATGGTCGAGGTGTATTAAAGAGAGTCCTATGATTGCTGTTTGTAAATATGAAAGCGCATGGTAAAGATACAGCTCCGGCTGCCACCAATGAAATTGAACCCATTTGATAATCTGAATATAGCCACTAAGTGGCTCAACTTGGACTTCAACCAGAGACCCTATTCACCAAGCGCATTGATTTATCGTGTGATAACCTATACAGAATAAATCGATACTATTGTGCAATGGTTTACCCTCGTCTTACCAAGAGGGACCCCCCCCCACCCCGTTACCTTGCTCCGTTGCGCTAAAATGGCAAAAGCTGCGCAAAAAGCTTCTAGGTGATAATTCTCCCATCCTTTCTGAATGTAACACCTTCCCCGGGGTTAGGGTATGCCGTCAAAGTCGAAGGGTAAGGGTGTGGCTGCTACCCAATGATATTTAGGGTGCATTTTTGAAAATATTATCCACAATATGGGCCTAAATACTCACTACTTCAATGGTGGAAAAACCCCTATGGACAAGATGCATGTGCACTTCGCGTATTGGGTCTTAAAATCTTGCAGCAAATCCCATCAAAAGAATAATATGCCGTGAAGAATCTCTTTGGTTGAGATTGGTATACAACGGATTGCTAGTGTATTTCTTAACAAGGTTGCGAAGCTATTTGATTCACGCTGAATATTATGAATTCTAAATGAGGTTTTGCCATGCTTGTATCAGATAAATAGCATTTAAAAACATGTAAAGGTAAAATATAGAAAGATAGTATTGGCTGATCGCTTTGTGCGATGTTAAGTCACCAGTAGCAATCCTGACCATTATTAGATCAGAGCCAGCCGATGAGGCCAAGCGCTCTTTCAATATAGCAACTTACCCAAGACCCTTAAAGGCACGGCGCCTATACTTTTCTACCATTTGTGACCAAGGAAACCCTTCCAAAGCCTGCGCAAGAAAATAGTGAAATTGCCTGATTTATTGCTCTGCAGTTGCTATCAATTGACCTTTCCATGGTTGGGAAAGTCTGAAGGCTAGCTAGTAATTGTAAGTCACCCATGTTAACCTGTGGCTGGGGTACTACTTGGCTGGTGACCATAAATAACCTGAATGGAATTTGATTTGGGGAAGCTGACTATATCCTATATAAACGTTCCTGTATAAAATAGTTTTTGCCTTTCCCTGGGAACTATTAGGCACTCTGAACAATGTTAGAATTGGGGTGGCAAGACCTAAATAGGTTTTTTTCAGTCCATAGTTCCATAGTATTTTATTGACACTCGCCCAAACATACAGTATAGTCCATATCTACAAACAAAGCCGGGAAACAAGTATGTTTTAATAAAAGTTTGTTAGGGCCGTTGGTTGCACTGATCTAAAACAACAAAAAGACCAATTATACTTCTTTTGACAATTTTATTTTAAAATTGTATTTTACATACAGTACTTAACAATTTTTTTGGTGTCCACTTTTCAAGATTTTTCTGGAAGCCTAGGTTCCTGTCCTCCTATGACCTGATAATGGTAGAACATAACCAAGTTTTTTTTCATGTTACTATACTAACAAACCAATATTTAGCTTGCCCCCAATCAGTAAGCAGTAGGAGATGACGTTCATGGCCAGTTTTCCGCATCGTATCGTGTAGCAGTTTAATTTAAATGCCTTGACAAATTACATATTTT